>APFE030899587.1:89919-103524 GCA_000404065.3 Pinus taeda
TAAACAGTAACCAGGAATAGTAAAATAGAGCAGAAGACAATCACACACAAGAACACAAGATATAAGGTGGAAACCCAATGTGGGTGAAAACCACCTACTGCAATATGTCTCTATCTTTTCAATTAGAAACTTCTTTTTACAATGATTCTGTATTGGTGTAGTCCTTTACAAGTACGCAGGCTGCAACCTGCAGAGAGCTACAACACTCTCTTTTCTTCCAGGGACCACGTTTCATAAATTTTCAGACTGGATCCATGAATATCAATCAATCATCAATCAATCTCTTTTTCACCAATTAGTACTGAATCAAATAAACACTTCTTCGACTGCTGTACCCAAAACACAGTAACAGTAATCACACACCAATTATGAACCCAGAACATTGTAGCTAAACAGCAGAAGAAGCTAAAACATAATTCAAGAGACGTACGCTACACCACTATTCAGAAACCTGTGTGCATACGCTTCTGCGTCGAGACCAACTTGTGTATACGCTTCTTTCACTTACAGAAACTACGTGTCTACGCCTCTTCGTCGAGACCAACCTGTGTATATGCTTCTTTCACTTGCAAAAACTGCGTGTATACACTTCTACGTCAAGACCAACCAGCGTATACGCTTCTTTCACTTGCAGAAACTGCGTGTATCCGCGCCTTAGCTTCACTGAACCTGCGTACAGATCTATAAAGGATAATTCACCCTTTCAATCATTCAGATATTAGTTAACCCAGATAATCAGATTTATAGATCAAGCATGTGCCACATATCACAGATCAAAATCATACAGAGATACCACTATTCAAGCTTTAAGATTTTGACCCATCAAGAGAACTTATCCTTCCTTTTTGTGCTCAGATTCCTCCTTCATTCAGATCCAGATCTGCACCATAACCCAATCACTAGTATTCCAGATCTAGCATGTTATCAGATTTTCAATAAATCATATGGTCCTTGCCAAATGATCTCCTTCCTCTTTTATAGCCTTAGGCCTTTCACAATACCACGGTCCAAAAACCATAACAATTCAATACCATGGACCCAATACTTGGGATCAACACTTATGACGAGATACCATGGCCCAAAACCATAGGTTCAAATACCAAGGACTAAATACCACGGATCAAAAATAAGTTCTCCCACATGTATGCCCTTTTTCTTGCATAAAAGTGCGTGTATACGCATAAGCACCTTGGGAACGTCCAACTCGCGTGTATACGCGGCTTTGTCAAAGTGAACCTGCGTATATAACTTTTTCTTCTTTCTGTGTGCCTGAACTGTGGTCTGTCACCAGAGTGAGTTGCCATCAAGGACAACACCTGTGCCATAAGGCCAACAAAAACATAGGATAGATCACTACATATTTATGATATAAATTTCAAACCTTGGTTTTCTATAATTTTGTAGATATGTTATAAGGAAGTTAGGGTTCCTATATGCTCTTGAAATATGCTACAAATAGTTTTCTTGGAATTTTTTTTATAGTTTTCTTTGTAGGATTTTTCAGGCTATGAAATATGGAAAATATCGAGAAGAGATATCTAGGTACAAGAAGTATAAATTTCAATTTTTGGTTCACTATAATTTAAAAAATATTCCCTATGGAAGTTAGAATTATTGAATATTCCTAAAATTAGCTTCAAATAGGCCAATTTGACATTTTTCCTTAACTTATTTTTTGGGACTTTTTAGACTATGAAAATTTCAGAGATCAATGGAGACATACATAAGTGGCCCATGTAAAATTTTCATAATTATATTTGGAAAATTGGATACATGAATTTTTGTACAAGTTTGTTTTTGGTAAGAGGATAAAAACAACCAGTTCTAGGAGAAATAGACTTGGTGAAGGCAGAAGTAGCAAGGAGACCTAGTGGAGGAAAAAACAACAAATAGACTTGGTTAAGGCAGGAGTAACTAATAGGCCTAGTGAAGGTAGAAGTAACAAGCAGACTGAATGAAGTAGGTTATTTCCTACAAATATCTTGCAGTAGAGGGGATTGGTGTATAGGTTGGTGCTTACCAATCTTGTAGTAAAGGAGATTGGTGTCTCCTATAGGTTGGTGCCTACAAATTTGTAGCAAGGGTGATTGGTCTTTCTTGTAAGTTGTTGTGTACAGATCTTGTAATAGTGGGGATTGGTGTCTCTTGTAGGATGGTGCATGCAATATTTATATTAATAGGTTGGTGCCTATAAGGAACTGGTATAAATTTTTTTCCATTTATATCTTGTGTTTCATAAGTGAGATTGTTTGGTTATGATTCTTGAACGTTTAAATAAGAAAATTTCTTATATTGATTCATCCCTCCCAATATAAGTGTGAATGCAACATGCATACCAGACCCATCAAAGAAAAATGAATTCTTATAAAACATCCCAACCACGACGTAGCCATAAACTACCCATAATTAACGAGGAATTATATCATTGTTATTACTTAATAAAATAACAAATTTTGTTAAACAAGCCATTTCAAAGAAAGAAAGAAAAATGAAAGTACAAGCACTTCAAATAACAAAAGTGATCCAGGGTAACTCAAGAAACTAAAGCACTCCCTCTACAAAGGCGTTGATGGACAATGGTTTACATAGCCTAGTATAAGATTGTCACACCTTTCATGAAGTAAACCCAAGCCTTAACATCTGCTTCTTGAAACTATCATTTGAAAGGACTGGCCTATTCACCATTCCTCCCCTTAGGGTAGGAAGCACCTAATAAGTTAGTGTTGGAACCCTTCCATACCTAAGAATGATAACTTGTTCACAGTCATAAGCCAGTAGGACACTTGAATATAATACTTGTGAGAAGTACTTTGATAGCTTTAACATTAAACATGTTCCACCTTGATGATTTAATGGTTCTTGTACCCATGGTGTTGATTTCACTTGATTAGTTTAGTATGTGTTAGATGATGTTTACAAGTGAAACCAAGATCCCTTGAGGGGTGATGGGATCTAACACTTTGTAGAAGATGTTTGGCCACATTCCATGATAATGTAATAAAATTGATGGAGGACATTGGAGCTCATTTAAGGAGCATTGGCCTTGATGAGGACTAAGAATAGATGATGTAAACCTTCTTTAGTCCCAAGACCTTGGATGTTGACATTTGACACTAGGATGTGTTGGAATAAGGAATTATTGGGGGGAGGGGGGGCGGCGGGTGAATCAGTAATAGTGAGGTTCTAAATTTTTTAGCTCAATTCTTATATTTCTTTTTACTTCTGCCAGTTACTTGTGAGATAATTTAGACTATAATATAGATGTACAGTAAAGTAAACCATTCACATGAGCACACAGTGCATCAATTGAGGAGCACACACATATTGAAACAAGTATTTTTACGTGAAAACTCAAAGGGAGAAAACCACCAATCTGTTTGTTATTATGATGTAAATTAAGAACCCGCTAAATTACATCAAGTTGTTTGTGAGCACCCACTCATAGGAGGCCCCAACCCCCTTCATATATAAATCCACCACTTGCCAAGAGGCACCAACCTCTTATGAATGCAACTCACTACCTTCTTTAGCCACTGTTATGCTTTTCATACAATTTTTAGACTGAAAATAGAGGGAAATACAAATGCTCAGAAATATAAACCAGATCTGTTGATGTAGTAGCTCCTTTCCTTTTGCTTTGTAGTTCCACTTACCACTTCCGTCTACATTTCTTGACATCATGGCCCTCAGATCCACTATAAAACAATTACCTCTCAACACTTATCTCTCTGCTCCTCACACACTTTGACTCAACACAACTGCTGTATCCCCACTTGCTCAATGGAAATCTTGGGTTTTGTTCCTCTTCTTCACAATGGTCAATGTTGTCTCTATTGTCCTCCTGTCATATCTGTTGTCTCTGCAACAAAATACTTGAAAGCGTTCTTATGCATGGCTCTACATTCTACTGATTCCATCAAAATGCAAGGCCACTATAACTACATTAAACTCTAAAAATGGGATTTATTTACTCATCCATCCATGTTGCATTAAATTACAGAATGGAAACCTGAGTGTCTCCTCATACTGAGAAATCTTAGTCAAACCAACACACTAAAAAAGTACCTCTATTGAATTATTCCTTCGTAAATAACATGGTCCTCCATTCCTCTTAATTGTCCACAAATCTCAACTTGTGCTCTAGGTATGTATATCATTCCTGCTTTTGGCTGTAGCACTCCATCAGAGTCCATCAATTCATTGGTATGGTGTCCCTGAGCCATTTCCTTAATTTAACTCCTCATGATGTGCAAGTGAGAATAAAGGAGGCCTTCTTCTGATCAAGACAAAATTTGCAGTTGTCATTAATCCAACCACTCACATTACCATACACATTTAACTCAACTATCAACTTGTATGTCCTTTAAATACAGTGCCCTGAAGCTGTCGACTCATACATGACTGCGACACATTGCCAAATATGGCACATAGTCCAAAGGGCTTCCCACTCCTCCAAATCACAACATAGAGTATGAACCTGGAGGCCCACATGCCCCTAACTTTTATAAAATTCAATTCTTCAAACTTTTGGGCTATAGCCTCTGTGTATGGCCCACAATCTCCATTACCATACACCCACGATATTATTTCTTTTATTATTAGCACATTCCCCTTGGTCACAAAAAATTGTGAAATCACCGCAAAACCATGTCCGGGTGCACCCTTCGACTTTTGACAGACTATCCAATGTCGGAAAATTTTTTGTCACCCATCTCTACTACTTTCCACAAAATCCCGACGATTTATCCTCTTACGTCTATTAGCCCTTGCAAAGTTGGAGCTCAGATGCTTGCATGCCCGTAACATTTTGTAAAATAAATTGCCTACTCCTTACGGGCTTCCGACCTGACCCACCTATTGACATCTTATACGTAGTTCTGGCCTTTGTCTGTTGGCCCAACTCATATATTTATAGCTGTGGAGTTAGACCCTGGATGCCCACTTGCCTGTAACCATTTTAAACTAAATTCCATTTTCTTTACGGGTTTCCGGGCTTTTTGGGGTTCTAGGCACTATTCCCGCTACCCTGGGTCAATTCCATCCCATAAATATTTTAAATAAACATCTGGGCTTCTGGGCCTTTCAGGTTTCTGGGCACTGCTACTTATGGATTAAAGGTCCTTAGCTTGAATAACCATAAATTTTGATGCAAAACGCCATTTTCTGACTTCCACATACCGTTGGAAAGATCTTTCCAAGCATTTTCTAACTATGTCACTTTCATGAGAAATTGAGCTAATATCTTGAGACATAATCTTCATAGTAGCATGCTTAGTGAAGAAGCCATGAAAAGATGACTATGATGATTGTGGATCCTGACTATCTTCTTTTCTCAAAGGTATCGCCGCATTGGACCCCAGTTCGTAATGGGGTGGCAATGCTGCTCGTTTTTCACCTCTAAGGGGGCGATGATGATTTTTAGAGGCCCTCCTTGGTGGGGTTCAGGGGAATCTCCCCAAAACTAAAAATAGATGTAAAATTTCCTTGTAAAATATAGTAATTTTATAGTCAATATGAGTCATTCATTAGGCGGATGATTTGACGGTAGAAGTTACGTTTAATTTAGGGTTTTTTCCCTAGAATGTAACCCCTTGTTATACATGAGGGAATTGTATTGCGGTTGGACATGTGTGTGTATTCTGAGCGAGAAAGAGAAAGGAGATTGTGTGAGAGCCAAGAGGGAATTACAACGGATATGTTGTAGGTTGTATCTCTTCATTTTGCTAGATAATATAAAGGAAGGAATGATTGTTTCTCCGTGGAGGTAACAAAAATTTTGTGAACCATGTATATTTGCATCTCTCTTGTTTTATTCATTTTCCATGTTTATATTTATGCAATATTTTATGTGTTTCATTGCTCTGTAATATATATTTTTTTAACAACTGGTATTAGAGCCGAATGTCTATTTGGCTGATAAAATTGCAGGAGAGAAGGGTTCCTAGTTCGAATGGGAGCAATGGCAGAAGATGGTAGGTTTAGGGTCGAAATATTTAATGGCCAAAACTACCAGCTGTGGAAGATGCAAATGGAAGATTATCTGTATCATAAATATCTGTAACTACCATTGAGCGGAGAGACAAAGAAGCCGACGAGTATTAAACACATAATGGGATATTCTTGATAGAAAGGCACTTAGAACAATACAGCTGTGCCTAGCAGCATCGATAGCCTTTAATATTTCAAAGGAAATGAAAACACAGGTTTTAATGTCGGCATTGGCCAAACTATATGAAAAATCCTCAGCCCTAAATAAGGTATTTCTTAAGAAGCATTTATTTAACATGAAGATGTCAAAAGGTGGACACGTTGCTGATCATTTAAATGAATTTAATATGGTTACCAGTCAGTTAAGTTCTGTAGGGGTAAATTTTGACGGTGAAGTTAGGGATCTGTTATTTATGTGCTCATTTCCAGAAATTTGGAAGGGTTTAGTTATGGTCATTAGTAACTTTGTCTTTGGATCTAGTACTTTAAAGTTTGATGATGTTTTCGGTGCAATCCTTAGTGAGGAAATGCGATGGAAAAGCTCCGGTGAGACACTAGGTAATGCTTTGATTGCAAAGACTAGGGAAGAAAAATGGAAAGAGGAAAGACCCCAGGATATCACAGTAAGTCAAGGAAAGGAAGATCCGAGTCCAGATCGGGGATAGTGTGCTGGAAATGCGGGAAGAAAGGGTCACACTTGAAGAAAGATTGTAAGTCTCGGAAGGGAAAAGAAGGAGACGCGCAAAAAGAAAAAAATCATGAAGAAAATGTGACAGGTGATGTGTTTCAAGATGCTTTGATTCTTTCTGTAGAAAATATTATTGATGCTTGGGTGGTAGATTCAAGGGCCTCATTCCATGCCACACTAGATAGGAAACATTTTCATGATTATGTTCAAGGAGATTTTGGATAGGTTCGTTTGCGTGATGATAAACCTTGTAAAATCATTGGAATGGGTAAATTTATCATAAAACAAAAAAATGGAAAGAAATGGCTATTGAAGGATGTAAGACATGTTCTAGATCTAAAGAAAAATTTAATTTCAGCAGGGCAGTTGGGAGGTGAAGGTTGTGTAACTACTTTTACAGATAAAACCTGGAACGTCACTAAAGGAACATTGGTCATAGCAAAAGGAGAAAAGGTTGGTACATTGTATTTATGCAATGGTATTTATAATTATGTTAATGGTATAACCTCTATAGGAGCAGATACAACATTGTGGCATAATGGTCTTAGGAACATGAGTGATAAGGGGATAAAAATTCTTTACTCAAGAAATTTGTTGCTAGGTTTAAGGCACATTGATTTGGAATTCTATGAGAATTGTGTTTATGGAAAGTAGAAGAGAGTTAGATTCCTCAGAGTTGGGAAAGAAAAGAAGAGTGAAAAATTAGAGCTTGTGCATATAGATGTGTGGGGACTTGCTCAGGTATCATCTCTCAGTGGCTCACTATTATGTTACTTCTATTGATGATGCAAACAGAAAACCTGGGTTTATTGTATTCAAAATAAATCTGATGTATTTGATACTTTCAAGAAATGGAAATATTTGGTTGAGAATGAGATAGGAAAAAGGTTGAAGCGTCTCAGATCAGACAATGGAGGAGAATATTGCAGAAAAGAGTTTGATAAGTACTATTCATAGAATGGAATTCGCAGTGAGAAGATAGCTCCAGGAACACCACAAGAAAATGGTGTGTCAGAAAGGATGAACATGACAATCATGGAGTGTGCAAGGTGCATGAGATTGCATGCAAGATTGCCTTTACAATTTTGGGCAAATGCTATAGATATTGCTATTTATCTAATAAACCTAGGGCCTTCAAGTTCCTTGGTTGGTGGTATTCCAGAGGAGGCATGGACATGAAAAAAGGTAAACTACTCATTTTTAAAGACTTTTGGTTGTGAAGCCTTTGTCCACATTAATAAAGAAAATAGAACAAATTTTGAGGAAAAATCAAAGAAATGTACCTTTATTGGATATGGTGTTAATGATTTTGGTTATCGCTTTTATGATTTTGAAAAACAAAATTCATTAGGAGAAAATATGTCATATTCAATGAAAAGGTTTTGTATAAGGATCAGATGCAGGAAAAGAAACAGGAAAAACAAAATAGAGAATACACAGTGCTTAATGAGATCATAGAAAAAGTAAAGCTTCCTGAAAATCATAATGATGAACATCCAGAACAACAACAACAACCACAACAACAACATGCACTTCAAACCCCTAAAAGTGGTGTTAGAAGATCTACCAAGATAAGTAGACTCCTTGAACGATACTCTCCTTCATTATATTATGTATTTTTGATTGATTCTGGTGAACTAGAATGTTATGAAGAAGCAGTGCATGTAGAAACCATGAAGAAGTGGGAGCTAGCCATGAAAGAAGAGATGGACTCCTTGGTACATAACCAGACTTGGGACTTAGTCAGGTTGCCTATGGGTAAAACAATGTTGCAAAATAAATGGGTTTACAGGTTGAAGGAAGAAGATGGAGGTAGAAAAATGTATAAATATAGACTTGTGGTGAAGGGGTTTCCACAGAAAAAAGGTGTAGACTTTAATGAAATATTTTCTCCTGTTCTTAAAATGACTTCAATCAGAACTATTTTAAGTCTAGTAGCAGCTAAAGATTTACATCTTGAGCAGTTATATGTAAAGACGACCTTTCTCCATGGGGATTTGGAGGAAGAGATCTATATGCAACAACCACAAGGATGCGAGGTCAAACGGAAGGAGAAACTAGTGTGCAGGTTGAAGAAGAGCTTATATGGCTTAAAATAGGCTCCAAGGAAGTGGTATTTAAAATTTGATAGGTTTATGTCTGAAAAAGGTTATACTAGATGTCACTTTGATCATTGTGTTTATCTCAAAAGGAAAAATGATTGTAGCTATATTATATTATTATTGTATGTAGATGACATTCTTGTTGCAGGGTCTAACATGCAGGAAATAAATGTGCTCAAAGAAAAATTGGCAAATTCATTTGCAATGAAGGATTTGGGTGTTGCAAAAAAAATTCTTGGTATGAGAATAACTAGAGACAAAAAAAACTTGCAAATTAACATTGTCTCAGAGTGAGTACATACAAAAGGTGTTGGAAAGATTCAATATGCAGGACACAAAACCAGTTACTACACCTTTGGCTACCCATTTCAAACTAAGTGAGGATATGTGTCCCAAGACTCAGGAAGAGATGGATTATATGTCTAAAGTTCCATATGCATTAGCTGTTGGAAGCTTAATGTATGCAATGGTCTGCATAAGGCCTGATATTGCACATGTAGTGGGAGTTGTAAGTATGTACATGAACAATCCAGGAAAAGAATATTGGATGGCATTGAAGTGGATTTTTAGGTATTTGAGAGGTACCACATATCAAACGTTATGCTTTGGTGGTTCAAAAATTACTCTACAGGGATATGTTGATGCATATATGGCAAGTGATAGAGATAATAGGAGGAGCCCCATAGGGTATGTGTTTACTGTAGGTAGAGCAACTGTTAGTTGGGTTTCAAAATTGCAAAGTGTTATTGCATTCTCAACAACAAAAGTAGAGTATGTTGCTGCTACAGAGGCTAGTAAAGAAATGATTTGGTTACAAAGGTTTATGGATGCATTGGGTAAGAAGTAGGAGTTGGGCAGGTTATATAGTGAAAACCAGAGTGCCATTCATCTTACAGAGAACTCTGTATTTTATTCCAAGACTAAACATATACAAGTTAAGTACCATTTCATACAGTTAGTGTTGGAAGATAGACAGTTGAAGCTGGAAAATATACACACTAGCCAAAATCCTGCAGATATGTTAACAAAGGTTGTAACCAGGGAGAAACTGAGATTCTGCTCAGTTTCAATTGGTCTTCAAGTATGATGACGAAGATGAGAAACAACCAGGTCCAAAGTGGAGTCATTGTCTAGCAAATGAAGCAACGATGGAATTGCTATAATTAGTCTCCAAGTGGGAGATTGTTGGGTGTGGAGCCTGATTATCTTCTTTTCTCGGAGGTATCACTACATTGGACCCTAGTTTGTAATGGGGCGACAAAACCACCCGTTTCTTCGCCACTAGGGGGTGACGATGATTTTTAGAGCCTCCCCTTGGCGAGGGTTCGGGGGTAGTGCCCCCGATGCAAAAATAGATGTAAATTTTCCTTGTAAAATATTGTAATTTCGTAGTCAATCTGATTCATTCATTAGGTAGATGATCTGACAGTAGAAGTTATGTCTAATTTAGGGTTTTTTATTTTTATTTTTATTTTTGTTTGTTTGTTTGTTTGCTTTTGTTTGTTTGTTTGTTTGTTTGTTTGTTTGTTTGTTTGTTTGTTTGTTTGTTTTTTTTTTTTTTTTTTGTAGAAGGAAACCCCTCGCTATATATGATGGAATTGTATTGCGGCTAGATATGTGTGTGTATTCTGAGCGAGAAAGAGAGAGGAGATTTTGTGAGAGAAAAGGGGGAATTACAATGGATCTGTTGTAGGTTGTATCTCTTCATTTTGTTGGATAATACAAAGGAAGGACTATATGTTTCTCCATGGATGTAGCCTGAATTGTGTGAACCACGCATATCTATGTTTTTCTTGTTTTATGTATTTTCTATGTTTATATTTCTGCAATATTTTATGTGTTCCATTTCTCTGTAATATATAATTTTCTAACGTGGTTGACATAAATGCCAACATACCAAGTGCCACCAACCATTTAGAAATTTCCAACTGTCCAACAAGACGTTGACTTGGAGAATTGGTGTGCACTAGAGATTTTATGATGCCCCCAAGATGGAATTATACATTCTTGATGGATGTTCCACTTCTTTTGATGATGATTGATGGTGTTGATCACGTGGTACCCTTTGGAAGGGTATATGCACCACATTAATTGATAATGTCATGCCCTAGCTTGATGATGTCATGCTACCACTATTTGATGATGATGTGAGATTTTGGAGGATGATGTGGGCTTAAGAGGGTCACTTTGGTTATGTGGCACCTCATTTGAATGAAGAGGCTTGAATTATGGGATAAGATGAATCCCTAGAGCTACTCATTGCACCTTTTCTTGGAAAGACATGCATTTGGATGATGATGTCACCATTGGAGGACACTAGACTCACATGTGTGGATTAATTGAGGTTTATTTTCCTGTTATTTAATTTATTTGGATATCTTTGGGGGTTGTCTTGATGAACCATCCACCTTACACCATGGATTTAATAATTTTTAGGGATTTTTAGTTTATTTGAAGGAAATCAACTTGGTTACACTCATATAAATAGGGGATTCAATTTCCTCTTGGATTCATTTTCACATTTGGAGCATAAAAATTCATCATTAGTGATCTTTCTCTCCAGTGCATATTGGAGGGTTAGTACATAAATTTTATTTGGTTTACTGTTCATGCTTATTTTCATGTTATTTAATTGATTTAGCTATCTTTGGGGCTTACCTTGATGACCCATCCACCTTATATCACAAATTTAATCATTTTTAGAGATTTTTAGTTTAATTTGAAGAAAATTGATTTGGTTAGCCTCATATAAATAGGAGAGACGACTTCCTCTTAGATTCATTGTCACACTTGGAGCATAACAACTCTTCATTAGTGATATTTCTATTTAGTACACAATGGAGGATTAGTAGAGTGATTTTCTTGGGTTGTGTTGCAAAGTGATCTCTTTTTATGGATATTGGATGTTGCAAGGTGAAATATGTTAGTTTTTTTGATTTATCTTGGTATTATGTTCCATGGGATTAATGTTCTTGTGCTAAGTTAGTTTATTTGGTATTTTGCTTCATTATCCATTGTTGAGTTAAACCCTTCCTCCAAGTATTTGATGGATAAAGATATGTTTTTCCTTCCCTTAATCATTTGAAAATTTAAGAGAACCTAAATTACATACCCTAGGGTACATTTGTTTATTTTCTTCAATTTCGTTTATGTAGAAATTGCAAGAAATTTGCTACTACTAATGAAATTGAACTGAAATCAAGACATAATTTTATTCTACTATTCTACAGAAAGGAAAACACATGATAGAAACACATGAAATAACATGCAACCATTAATACAAGGAACACAATGATTTTACAGGGGAACTCAACTGGGAAAACCCCTCCACTACTTTGCATAATTCAGATGAGAAAGAGGAACAATTACAATGTCTTGCTTCAACTCTAAAGCATAACTTGCGCTTTAAAGCTATTCTCCTTCTTCCTGACCTGCTTTGGCCAACACTTAGCCAATTCAAGCCTCAAACAACCTCTTATTTCCATGTTCAATCTTAGAGGAATTAATCTCCTAAATAATAGGGAAATTCCCTATTTCCTTGCACAAATCCAAGGGGAATTGGTCACCTGCTCAGTGTAAAATCACTATACATTCAACAATATACAATTATAAATACAAATGTGCCTTTTCCATCCACTAAACTAGCAAATTCGAATTCCATGCATGAATGGGTCTATTTTTCGCTGATTGATTAGTTAACTGAGGTATCAGTGAGTTAACAACAATGATAACTACTCAACTGACTCAACTATTGATTGGAGCTTAATTAAATGAGTTCAACTAACAATAACTCAACTAGATTTCTAGATCTTAACAATCAACTTATGCACAACTCTACTTCTAGCCTATAACTAGAATTTACTAGCTTAACTAGTAGACAAGGCCATGTCACTCTAGCTAACTGCACTTCAAGTCATCCTGTTGATGTGGAAAATCAATTTTTCTCCACTTGACTAAGACAGTAGTCAAATGAATCCTTTTATTGATACAATTTCAACATTCCCTCTTAGCAAGAAAAATATTCTGCGCAATCCCAATCACGCTCCTATAGGAATGTACTGTAACACAACTCCTTCTCGGTGTTGTTGTTGATACTGCAACAATTGCAACTGAGAAGAACCCAAAATACTGAATCAACTATGCTCTGAGCTGCAACTGTGTCCTAGGTCTCTGACTACTACTAGCCTACAACTGTTGCTCAAGTTCTTACTGCATCAACTAAAATTGGTCCTTCTGTTACTGAATACTGTGGGCCCCTATAGAAAGAGTAATGAGCCATGAGAAGAGTATACTACAATTGCTAGTGATCTCCTATGGACCCTGCCCAAATCTTTGCAACTCTGGGACTAAGGATCTACATTTACCCACCTCATCCCTGGAGGTATACCTGCATGCATGGAGGAATCTACCTCTAGATTGTAGATATTTTTAACTCGAACACCAATTTGTTTTGCTTTTCCAATAGAAACATGCTTCAACTAAGCTTTCCCATTATTGAACAACACATCATATCCTCAATCTTCAAGTACAACTACAAAAACTAGATTTTTGTTTAGACCAGGTACATACATTACATCCTTTAGGTTAAGATGATAGCCTAACTCCCTCTTAAAGGTGATATTTCCAATCCCTTTGGTACTATACCTTCCATCATATATTATGAAACCAGCTCACAAAAAGATAGAAAAGATAGTTGAACGCCTTATAATTCAGTGTCTTTGAGGGGGAAACCTCCTTTACATTACACAAATGAACAATTCTTTGATGATTCAAATGACAAAACCTCATTTCTATATATAAGAGTCTAAGGAGTCACAATATAACCCA
>APFE030899587.1:130297-140508 GCA_000404065.3 Pinus taeda
TATGAGTTAATAATTAGTGAATTAATTAATAATTAATTCACACCACTCATCACTACTATATTTGTCAGTTAGACTAAATTCAACTAGTTCAACTAAGTCAAATTGAACACAACTCCATTAACTCCTCAATCAACTTCACCAAACTCAATCACTTGAGTTCTAACTGAAGTCCATCATGAAATAGCTCAACTAACCCATAGGAAAAGCGCATTTCCTTCTGGAAGTTGCATGTGCCACATCCGTAGCTCGAACTGAAGTGCTGCAAGAGGATAAGATAATGTTTATAGTCCAAATATTATTAAGAGCTAATAATATTCGATTGTTCTATTTTTTTGACTGGCAGTCTAAAAATAGACTCCGCCCATGTGTCTAAAAATAGAGGTCCATCTATTTTTACCAACATGACCAATCATCCATAAATAGCATCCTGCAACTCATAGACCATGATCCGTATGTCTAAAAATAGACATAGTCTAAAAGTAGACTTTGCGCCAAAATTAGCCTGCGGGCCCACTTAGTGAAGGTGACTTCTTTTCACTAAGCTCCATCATCTTGTTGCATTTTCAACATCATATTTTGGGAGATGGGATTAAAGTTGACAAATCTAAAGTTGAAGTCATCTCTAAGTTATCAATTCCAAATTTCCAAAAGGATGTTAGAAGTTTTCTAGGATTTATAGGATACTATAGAAGGTTTATAGAAAACTTCACTAAAATAGAATCTCCACTCTTCAAATTGCTTACAAAAGATTGTGAATTTAGTTGGAATCCTGATTGCCAACTAACATTTGAAACCTTGAAAAAAAATTCTGAAGCACTTCTGGGAGATGTATTGGGACAAAAAGATTTGATTCCTTTTTCCATTACTATACAAGTAAGAATTTGACTCCCACTAAGTTGAATTATATTGTGATTGAAAATGAATTTTTAGTTGTTGTTCATGCAATTAATAAGTTCAGACACTATTTAACAGGCTATGAAACCTTTATTCATACAGATCACTCTGCAATTAGATATTTGATGAATAAACCTATTACTAATGGCAAAGTTACAAGATGGATTTTACTTTTGCAAGAATTCAACATTACTGTGCTAGATAGACCTGGAAAACAAAACACGGTTGCTGATTTCTTGTCCAAGATTCAGAATATCAAAGAAGACTCTTCATTTGAAGATAAGTTTCCTAATGAATATCTTTTTGCAGTAACTACTCAAACTCCTTGGTTTGCAGATGTTGCTAATTACTTGGTTACAGGGAAGTTACCTTCACATTTGTTTCCTAGAGAGAAAAGAAAGATTATTCAAGAAAGTGCAAGATATTCATGGATCACTAACGAATTGTATAAAACAGGGCCAGATTTTATGATCAGAAGGTGTGTGAGGGAAGATGAAATGCCTGATATTCTCAAAGCATGTCATGATGAGTCGTGTGGTGGACACTTTGCTGACAAGAGGAAAACCTATAAAATCCTTTCTTTAGGATATTATTGCCCATCCATCTTCAAAGATGCTAAAGAATATGTTAGAAGGTGTGACAACTGCCAAAGGGTAGGGGAACTTGCTCCCTCAAATGAAATGCCATTACAAACTCAGGTACTTATCGAACCCTTTGAAAAGTGGGCTTTAGAATTTATTGGACCAATTAATCCTCCATCTAAGAAAAAAAGTATATATTGGTATGCACTAATTATGTCACCAAATGGGTAGAAGCCAAAGCATTACCTTTTGCTAACAAAAAATCTATAGTTAACTTTCTTTTTGAGGACATCTTCACTCGTTTTGGTGTTCCAAGAGAAATTTTGACAAATTAGGGATCTCAATTCACATCCAACATGATGGAAAGGCTTATGGAGGAGTACAAGATCAAGCATAGGAAATCAACTCCCTATCATCCACAAGAAAATGGTCAAGTGGAGTCTACAAATAAAGTGATTGAAGGAATCCTCACCAAGACTATGCATCTACATAGAAGAGATTGGGCAGAAAGGCTTCCTGAAGCCTTATTGGCCTATAGAACTACATGGAGGTACACAACATGAGATACACTCTATGAACTTGTTTATGGGAAACAAGACCTGTTCCCTATAGAGTTCCAAATCAAAACTTTCAAGATGGAAATCTAGTTGGGGATGGATTTATCAGAGGCTCAAAAGCATAGACTAGAGCAATTAAATGAACTTGATGAAATCAGGTAAGAATTAGTTCAAAGGAATGGTATAGTCCAACAATAGAGGGCTAAATGGCATGACAAATACATCAAGGACAAGAGGTTTCAAGAGGGAGATTGGGCACTGTTATTTGATTCAAAGTTTAAAGATTTCTAAGGGAAGTTGCAAACTCATTGGCTTGGGCCATATGAGATTGAAAAAGTCTTCAGTAATGGAGCAGTGAGGATCAGAACAATAGATGAAAGTCAAACTCCTCTTCTTGTGAATGGTCATAGATTGAAAATATATCAAAAACTAGTTTCAAAGGAGGAGTTCATCAAGGTCTTCCAAAACAATTCTGAAATGAAGTTAGTGAAGAAAGAATCCTTCTTCTCCACCAACTTAGTCTTTATTCCCTATCTAAAAAAAAAATGAAAAAAAAAAAAAAATAAAAAAAATAAAATAAAATTGTATAAGGTTGAAAACAAATCATTGATTGGCATGCTTATACAGAAAATACAGGGTGAAAATCAGAAGTTTTTGACACCCTATATTTTCCATTTCCTTTCTAAAAAAAAATGGAGACAAAAAGCCACAGTCATTCAACATTCTGCAAAATTCATTGTCTCATTTCATTTCCCTCTGTTTTACTTTTACAACTTCACTTCTTTCCATTGCCATATTTCACCAATAAAATTTTCCTTTCCTGGCATTTCTTTCATCTCCATTTTTCATTTATCATCATGTCTTATTTTCATTTACACAGCCATTTCCATTTCATTCATTCATAAGCCATATTTTACTCTATGTTTCACATTCTACAGTTGTTTCACATTCTGCAATTGTTTCCACGTTCTGTAGCTGATTCCATTCCATAGCTGATCCTGTCCTGCAACTAATCTGATTCTGTAGCAACATTTTGATTATCAGTCCAAGCACAAGAGTCCAGTTCATAATAAAATCTTGTATGTAGGTAATTGAAGAAAATCAACTTTGAAGACCAATCATGCCTAAAGCACATGTGGAGCAAACATCAAAATATTAGCAAGCGGAAGGTAAAGGTTCCAAAGGTAAAATACAAAAATTTATTTTAAAAAGCAATTCAAAAACATAAGCTTGTATAACATGTATGATCACATGTCTCCTTGATTAATCATCATATGATTTGACCACCACGATGTCTCCGCCATATCTTTCGTCTTCAATGACAAACAGTCCAATGATTCCTTCATAACTGATCTCTACTTTAAACTCCATAACTTGTACTTAATCGGTCCTCCACAGCTACATTTGTTAATGGTCAGGTTAATGACATAACCTACCTATATATGACTCTTCAAACCCTGACTGTTTATTTATTACATGCTAACTCTTAAATTTTTCTCTCATATTTACGCAACCATTTTGTGTATACAGTCACTCTATTTCATATATTCCATATATACAGTCATTCTGTTTCCATAATTCACAGTCATTTCGCTTCCATATACCCTGTCATCCCATTTCCATATCCATAATGATTCTGCTTCTATATACCCAGTCACTCCAATACCATTTACGCAGTCATTCCATTTCTTAGAGAGTGAGAGTAGTTTTGAAGGGTAGCCGAGAACAAAGGATATGGGGCTTATTGTGAGAACTGAACGTGTAGGGGTAAAATACATGGATGGATACCCGCAGCTGAAGGGAATGTTACAGAAGGCTGGTTGGTTGTGTTTTATTGAAAAATTTAACAGTTACTATAAGGAAGTCACTAAATCCTTTGCCGGGTCATTTGATGGAATAGAAGTGGAAATAGGTGACATCAAATTTTCAGTTATCGAGTCCTTCATAGCAGAAGCAACAGAACTCCCAAGGCTAGGAGAAAGGTGGTTTAAGAACAAAGAGTTTCATGGTGAATCTTGGAAGGTGATTGTTAAAAACCTAGGTATGGACATTTTAGATTTTAGAAAAGGGATTCCAATTTTTGCACTCAAAAACAAATGGAGTAGCATGTTGTTAATACTACAAAAATTCATTACCTATGAAGGGAGGTTTGGGTCTATGTATGTTTATCATATAAGACTGTTAATGAATTTTCTAGAGAATGGAACCCTCAATATTCCCTTTTTCCTTTTGAATAGTCTGAGAAGAATGACAACTAATGTTCAAAAGAAAGTTGAATCAATAGAAACCACTTTATATCACCATGGACTAGTGAAGATTTTAGTTGAATTTCATTTGAGAAGTGTAGGGGATACATGGAAGGACTTCTTGGTAAGGAATTTCTTCTAAGATGCTCCAGATTTATCTGAGGGAAGTCATGCTAAAAGGAGTAGAAAGAGAAATGTCAGCATTGGAAGCTCCTCACAAAAATATGATGTAGAAATAGCTCCTAAAACAGAGATAAAAAAGGAGACTAAGCAGAGGAGAAAAATGAAAGAAAGGTTTGAAATAGGGATATTCCTAAACCTTCATCATCTAAAGATGATGAATAACTGCTTTCTGAAAGACTAACCAAAATCAAGGAACAAATCAAGAGAGATAAGGAGAAAGGAAAGAGGAAAAAAGACACCAAAGAAGAAACCATAAGTTTCCAAAATGTGAGAAGGACTTCTAGACTCCGAAGCGAGGTGAAGAAGATGAAATAAAAAGAGGCACAATTTATAAATTTAGAGGATGAAACCCCAATTCTATCCCCTGACAGTATTCCATATGAACAAAGTCACAAAACTCTCCTCCACAAAATTTTGAAGGCAGCTCAAGTAGAGCTTCTCTTGGCATTGATCCAGTACAACAACAAATCTATGACTACATAGAGTCATTAGAGAAAAAGAGTACCTCAGTAGACCCAGAGACTTCAGCTAATCTAGAGCAGCTTGTTACCTCACAAGAAACTCTAACAAGCTCCCTCAAACAGGGGATCTATGAGCTAGAAGTTCTGAACAGGCACATCGAAAAAGAAAACGAAACTTTGAGGGAAAAGAATAAGCTGGATAGAGCTATTCATGACAACACCATGCTACACTTGGGATTATGGCACAAGAAGAACAGGAAGTTGAAAAAGAAAAATAAGAAGCTAAACAGGGCACTTATTGATCTCAAGTACAGATTTCTCATGAGGAAGCCAAGGATGGCAGTCGTTGCAAAGAAAAGCAAGAAGAGGAAGTTGGATGTGTTGGCTGAAGTATCAAAACAAATGAAATAGGAGGAGGAAGTTCACAATTTTGATTGCATGGAGACATGTAATGGTTTTGCAGTGGGGGTATGTTGAGCTTCAAAACTGCCCTTTCCTTAGCAACTCTTCTCCTCCCTTTTCTTCGTTTTTCCATGAATAAAATGCATCCCTATCATCAATAACCAGTATACATTGCCTTAAGGAGAACATTTTAGCGATTTACATGTTATGCTTTTGTGTTTTGCTATTTGAATAAGTTTTTATCTTTTAGCTACATAACGCAACCTATTCTGCAGCTAATTGGTTGTTCCGCAGCTACTTCCATGCTTTAACAGGTTCCAGGTGTTAGAAGGAGAAAGTAGCTACATGGGCAGCTTGGAAAACATCATGACATGGATCGTGTCCTATTCATCTAGCCCAGGTCGATAAGGAAAATGGTACAAAACTCCGATCAAAGAAGAAGTCAAATGTAGAGACCAAAGGCAAACAGGACTCTGTTTGTACACGTTTCACAGTGATGGGATTCGAAACAACTTCTTAAACCCATAGACTCTAACAGCCATCTGTGCAACCGAATCCAACAACCATCATCTTAGATTTATGTCTCCAGCAGCTGAGGAAGAGAATTCTGTGTGCCTGTTTGCTACGTGTTTTTGGCTGTAGCTTATTTTTCTTCACAAACAGTTGTATAATTTTCTTATAAATACCTGTGTAAAGAACGCAGAACCAATTCGAATTTTTGCATGTATTAAGCTCAGACTACTGCTCTGTAATTTTGAAAAACTCATTTCCTGTTTTTAATATGAGGACCATGTGATTTATGGATATCTGAGAGCGTTTCTTGGAGTTTTGATTGAGTATGCATAACCTGAGCAGTTGCAGAGGGCCCCTGCACTGACTTAGGTTTCATTTCATTTTGTTTTGTCTTTTCTAGTTAACTGTAAATTCATCATTTCTATCACAGTGTTCATAATCATTTCCATACTAACCTTGTTTATAATGCAATCCTTATCATTTTCTTACTAACGCGGAATAGCTTCTTTTAGTGCAGAATAGATTCTTTTTGCTTAATTTCTTTCCAGTTTTTATCAGTAGTTAGAATTTGAAATGCAGTAGTGTAATGTAGTTGTTTCATTTACTGTTTCACTTGTCTTAAGTTTTTCAATTAGACTGATTAGTACCATTACAGTTCTTGCCATTTTGTTACTAGTTTATTGACTCATGGTGTAGATGAATGTTTCTAAAGAGCCCTTCTAGTTGATAACTCATCTTAAACTAAGTGGTTGAATACTTCATTCATGCAATGAGTCTTTTCTGCATTTTTGTATTTATCTTCTCTTAGAATAATAAAGTATAGAATTCCTCGAAATGTCATCACAAGGAGTTTTTCTCCCAAAATTGAGAGGCAGAGTAACTAAGCACTTCATTTAGTTTTGTTTCCATAGTAGATTAATTGCAATTTCATTTTCAGTCTTAGTATTTCATTTAGTTTTGTTTCCATAATAGATTAAGTTGCAATTTCATTTTCAGTTTCAGTATTTCATTTAGTTTTAACAGAATAGACAATAGTTGCAATTTCACTTTCAGTTTTCAGTATTCCATTTAGTCTTGTTTTTGTAATCGAATAGATAGTAGTTGTAAATTTACTTTTTAGTTTATAGCTCATGATTTGGAAATAATGATATGACTAGAAATAGAAACTTTGTTTTCATTTCTTGATTAAACTTTGCTTCCAAATCTTACTTAAGCTCTTTTTAGTTTTCATTTCTTTAGATTCTTAGCAGTCTTTACAGAAGTTAGATTTAAGATTTTGTTAAATACATTGTAAATCATTTGGGATTAAAGGATAAAAAACCCCCAAAAAAACATAAAACTCAAAAACAATGAAGTAAGAAGGGTCATCTAGCACATATAGTGCACTACACTTCATCAATTTACGATACCCGGATTGATAATTTATGTAGAGTAATTTAGGACACTAATTTGATCAAACACCCACACCGTTTATTGATCAGATAGTTTATGAATGTGCGGGTAATGATATTTTCTCCTTCATGGATGGATTCTCTAGTTATAATCAAATATCTATCCATCCAAAAGACCAGCCTAAGATAGCTTTCATTTGTCCCTGGGGTACCTTTGCATACAAAAAGATGCCTTTTGGTCTTAAAAATGTTGAAGCCACATTTCAGTGGGTCATGTCTTACGCTTTCCATGACAACAAGCATGTCATCGAAGCATATTTGGATGATTTAGCTACTTTTTCTCGAAAGAGAATAGATCATCCTAGTCACCTTCGGTTAGTTTTTGAGAGATGTCAGTTTTACAAGATCTGGTTGAATTCAAATAAGTGCATTTTCGTGGTTACATCTGGTCGATTGTTAGGGTTCATTGTATCAACTGAAGGGATTCGTGTTGATCCCTTCAAGGTTGAGGCAATAATTCAGTTGCCTCCCCCGTCTTCCATTCGAAAACTTCAAAGTCTTCAGGGAAAGGAAAATTTCTTGAGACGGTTTATAGCAAACTATGCTGAGATAACTAAAGGAATTATGCATTTGCTGAGGAAAGGAGTTCCATTTTTATGGGACGACTTTGCACAACGATATTTTGATGCCTTGAAGCAGGAGTTAATCTCTGCCCTGCTTTTGAGTCCCCCAGATTATGGTAGAGATTTCATTTTATATCTTGCAGCCGCAAAATCAACCATAGGTATGGTTGTGGTTCAGGAAGATGATGCTCTCATAGAGCATGTAATTTACTACTTGAGTTGAGGCTTGGTAGGTCCTGAACTACGCTATTCTCCGGTTGAGAAATTGGCCTTGGTAGCTTTCCATGTTGTCCAGTGGCTTCATCATTATATCCTACTACGCAAAACATTTAGTAGCGATCAATCCTTTCCAATTTGTCCTCAGTAGGCGAGTGATTGGGGGAAAATACAATCGATGGATTGTTATTTTACAAGAATTCGATCTCGAGTTCTTGTCAGCCAAGTCTAAGAAATCATTGGTTTTTGCGGAATTAATTTCTGAGCTGCCTTGTGGAGAAGATATTGTTTATGAGGAAAGTTTCCCAGACAAACATCTATTCCTCATCTCTTTACAAGATCCCTGGTATGGAGATCATAATCTATCTCCAGACTTTGAAGTTCCCTCCTGCTTCCTCAAAGGATGAACGTCGAAAATTACGTCACCTAGCTAAGAACTATGTCATCATTGGTGATACATTATATCGCCAAGGGGTTGATTCAATCCTTAGGTGATGTTTAACCTTAGAGGAAGCAGAGTCTGTGCTTAATGATTGCCACAGTGGAGCTTGTGGTGGTCATCTGTCTGGCTTGCAACAACCCAAAAAATCTTGCGTGCCAGCTACTTTTGGCCTAATTTTCAAAGATTGTATTGAAGCAGTCAAACGTTGCCACCCTTGTCAAGTCTATACTCGGAAGATGCGCACACATCCAGCTCCTCTTTTCCCTGTTGTCACAGTTGGTCCTTTTACAAAGTGGGGTATTGACTTTACTACTTGTAATCCACCTTCAACGGTGAATCACAATTACATTATAGTGGTCGTAGACTACTTTACGAAGTGGGTTGAGGCCATGCCTACTTATAAAAACGATAGTGAGATAAGGACATTGTTCCTCTTCAATCAAATTATTTCACGTTTTGGTATCCCGAGAGAGATTGTCATTGATCATGGCAGTCACTTCCAGAACCAACTAATGTCTGAATTGGCTCTTAAGTTGGGCTTCTGGCATGAGCATTCATCTCCGTATTATCCTCAGGCCAATGGGCAAGTTGAAGCCATAAATAAGTCCCTCAAGACAATCCTGCAAAGGAAAATTGACAAAAATCGCTCCAATTGGCATCTCATGTTGTATCCGGCTCTCTGGGCATACCGAACCTCGGTAAAGACTGCCACCGGTTTTACACCTTTTTAGTTAATTTACAGGCTGGAATCTGTTTTTCCTATTGAGTGCGAAATTCCATCCCTTAAGTTAGTTGTTGAGCTCCTTCCAGAGACCTCTAGTCTCGAAGAGCGCCTCCTTCATTTGGAACATTTCGATGAGTAGCATCGAGATGCCTCCATAATCAATGAGGCTCATAAGAAAAGGGTTAAAACTCAATACGAAAAGCTGTTCGTCCTCGAGTCTTTTTTGAAGGCAACCTTGTCTTGGTCTATGACCAAGATAAAGAAGCCTTGGGGGTAGGCAAATTCAAGTCTATGTGGTATGGTCCCTTTATAGTGAAATGAGTTTTAGGAAAAGGAGCTTTTGAATTAGTCGATTTTGAAGGGAACAAGTTGGCAAAGCTCCGAAATGGGCTCTACCTCAAGAAGTACTTTGCTTAGGTTACGGCCGAGCAATGGCTTCTTTGTATATTTTGTATTTTTGTACATATTTCATTTGGAGTTTTTGTGATATCGACACTTTTTTGATCTGCTTTGGTAGGTGTTGATGGATGACTTGGTCTATTTTAGATTTACCGATGGTGCTAGTTGGCACACTCGGAACCTCGCTTCCATAGCTTGGGTGATTTATTATCCATCTAGTCAGTTGATGGTGTCAAGGGACGTATGTATTGGTTCTGCGTCAAATAATATTGCCGAATATATTGCCGTCATTAATTTACTATCCAAAGCTATTTCTTATGGAATTGATTCGTTGGTAGTGTATCTTGACTCACAGTTGGTAGTGTCACAATTAAATAACATTTATCGGGTTCGGGATCCTTATTTATATCGCCAATTTTTTAGAGTGAGGATGTTGCAACGATCATTTGTTTTTATTGCTTATTTGCACATTCAACGATCTGAAAATTCATTAGTGGATTCTATTGCTAATCAAGCATTAGATTGGCATATCATTCATTCATCAAGATAAAAACAAACATAAAAAATTTGGAACTGTAT
>APFE030899587.1:149183-160798 GCA_000404065.3 Pinus taeda
GCTGCTGCGATTCTGATCCATCCTCTTTCAATTTGATTTGCTCAAAAACTTCTATCAAACTGCTCGACTGTGAGCCCGACTAGAACTTTGTAGATTCTAGCACTGGTGGCCTCACGTAGCATAAAACGAACAATTTTCGAAGCCGCATGAACAATTTTCTTCTATTGACCTTCTTTAAATAGCCACATGAATCCCGAACAATATATCGCAAATGCACTGATCTTTAAAAAGGCTACATTGATTTCATCAGGCACTATAAACCCTTGGCATCAAAGAATCCCTTCGAAGCCAATATCTGTCTCTGATACCAGTTGTTAAGAAATTTATTGCATAACATAAATAATTACTGAGAGGAATAAATATAAAAATAACCAGCAACAACCATAAACACATAAGCACAAATGTTTGTTCGGGAAAACCCCAAATCCGAGGAAAAACCCAACCTAATAAGATCTTATTAGCATTGGCCAAAACCCTAGCCAATCCGACCAATTGAGCCTTCATCGCTCACCTCTAGGTCTTGCATTACAATGAAGTCCTTCCAACCTTTTATAAGCTCCATTACATATAATACCACGAGCAAAATACTATGGGTGCACAATACCATGTGCCCCAAAACCATCAGTGTCTAACCTGGTCAACTTTGACTCTATCCCGAGTCAAGTTTACCTAATAGCACAATTTACTATTTTTGGCAGTTTTTCAGGTCCTGAACTTCTAGAGTGGTTTTGAGGCCCTAAACGATATTTTTTGGAAAATGAGCAAACATTTGTTTTTCACTCATGTTTGTATTTGAATGTTGTATTCCTCAAATAGATATTTCTAACGAAGTATTGTGCACGTCAAACAAAGACCATATGCCAAAGTTACGACCCCGGGAAGTTGATCTACCAATTTACCCAAATTGGGCCCATAGTTTTGGCACTTCATCTCCTAGGGTTATGATTTTGGATGTTTATGGTTTTCCATAGTTTCTCAACAATAAATAGGCCTTTGAGCCTCATTGTAACACAATTCAAAGTCATGTAGCCGCCACATCTCTTCTTAGAGATAAGCTACCATTGCGTAAGCTAGTTTATTTCCATTTTTGTATGTAAGCATATTTCAATTCTTTTATATTAATGAAATGAAGTTTTATTTTTGTTGCATCTCTGTGTATATGTGTATTTTTGTATTTTGTTGCACTCTTGCATAAGTTCGGATCAGCGGTATCAGAGCAGTCTTCTCTTTCTCTATTTTTCTTTGCATTTCCCCAACGAGGTTAGGGTATAAGGAGTTAGGGCTCTAATTTGTTGAACCTTTGCATGACCAACCTCACAAACCCCGATGGCCTATGATAGAAGAAAAGAAAAATGAGGGGGCAAGAGATCCTTTCAAAATATTTCTCAAGGAAGCCCTCAACTAATAGAGGAGTGCGATGATGGATAAATTTGCCCAGATCCTTCGGTGACTACCCACAAGTGACACATATTCATTTAGGGGCCACTCTGGAGGTGCCACTCCTTTTAAGGTACAAGCTAACTTTGATATTCATGTATTTGAAGGCCATATAAATGCAAACACCATAGATAGATGGTTAAATCTATTGGAAGGATATTTTTAATTTCATGACTTTTCCAATCGGGAAAAAAATACTTTTTCACTTCTCAAAGTTGCCCCACACATCAAGGACAGGTGGGAAACCTACTATGAACAAAAGGATCAGAGGGAATCCTCATTGTTTTTAGCTGTACCCACTTGGAATTCTTTCTGAGACGCCATCAAGGAACAATATTACCCTGTCGGGAGCTATGAAGATAAATACATAAAGTGGACCACGCTGTGACAGGTAAGGGACCAAGATGTGTCGTAGTTCATAAATGTTTTCCATACCCTTCACATGAATATGGGTATCAAGGATTCTGAAATGCATTTGGTACTAAAGTATTGTGATTGTCTACACAAGTACATCCAAGACAATATGGAGTCCCTGAACATCTTCTCACTTGGAAACGCCTATCGATACGTTGTCAAGATCGAGAAAAAATTTAAACAGAAGAAGCAAGACTTTAGATCTACAAATCTAAAGCAAGGGAAAGGCACCCGCAAGCCGCAAAACAAAGGAAAAATCCAAGGTGGGGTGACCCAGGACAACCCGTTAAAGCCACAAGCAAAGAAGAACGCCATGAAGACAAAGAAGGGACACAGGGAAATGGTGTGAGTTCCATAAGAGCCCCACTCACAACATGAGTGAGTGTTGATCCAAGTAGTCAGTGGTGGCCGAGCTAAAGGCTTCTGGATCATAAGCATGTTTTGACTCTGAGTCAGAAATCAACAATGGGAATGAAAAAGGGAAGTATATTATTAATGCAGAGCCTAGTGCCACTGTTGCCACCACCAAGATCCAGAAGGATGAGCCTGAAGATCCAGAGGAGGGGGAGCAACTCTTCCACTCACAAATGTGGGTGAAGGGTTCTCCGCTACAATTCATTGTCGGTAGTGGGAGCCAAAAGAACCTCATTTCAGCAAAGGTCATGAAGCAGTTGAGCCTACCGACCACACCACACCCACAATTGTACACCATCAGGTGGCTTTGTTGGAAATAATACTAAGAGTGGTGGTGAATCAGTATTATCTGATCAATATTTTTTCTTTTCTCAAACAAAATTATATACACTACTTCTGTAAAGTGAACTAGCGTGTACACACAACTATGATTAGAGAAATAAAGGTACACCCAGAAAACTTGTCATTTAGACAATTTTTCATGTGTTGATCTTTAACCAGTGCATCAGTAACTTATTAAATGGAGCAATAAAATAGAATAAACCATCACACATAAGAAACACACAAGAACACCAAGATTTAAGGTTGAAACCGAATTTGGGTGAAAACCACATGTTGTTATTGTCTCTGTCTTCTTTTAATAATAAGAAAATCTTCTTACAAGATTGTATTGGTGCAGACTCATACCAGTATGCAGGCATCCACCTGCAAAAGGCTACAACTTTCTCTCGTTTTCCAGCTTCTATTGGAAGGGAGCTACATCCCTCTAGCTCTTGTACTAGCCAATGTGATTACTAGTGCATAGGTGCTGGCCTACAGAAGGTTACAACCTTCTCTCTTCCACCAAGGACCACGTTTCATAAATTTTTAGACTGGATGCTCATGGTACACAACAATACACATGAAGACCTTGTTTCATCAAATTTTCATACTAGACCCTTTAGGAACTTTAAAACTCAAACTACATCAACCAATAATCAGTTAATCTGAACAATCAAATCACTATCACCAGAACACTGTGCTGAACCCAGAAACCTGCATCATCATTCAAAACCAGTTGCAACCTCAAAAATCATGCATCAGAATGTATACGCTACTTTACTAAACCCAACCTGCTTGTATATGTTACTTCCTGTAATCAAACCTGCGTATACCTTCAAGACTACTGAAACATAAAATTTCTGAATCAAGTCTATACCAACTAACAGTATGTTGACCATATACTGTCTATTTACAGAGCTTTACACAAGCAGTAGCAGAGATCACCCTTCTCACTTATTCAATCAATCAATCAGATACCAAACTCCTTATGCATTCAAATTTACATTCAAATCTAACAAGACTTCATTGACAAACAGCAGTAAAACAACAAAATTGATCAGATTGGTAAGTTGGATTTGAAGAAGAGGCTTTTCTTTTGTATACGCTATTTTGAAGAGTAGAACCTGTGTGTACACGTGCTTTTGAAGAGATGAACCAGCGTACATATCTGCAAATATTAACTCATAACTTCGTTGCACTTCCGGACTTCAGACAAACCTAGATCACGACATTTAAAGAATACAGGTCTACATAATCAGATCTAGCCCAACGAATATCAGATCGTTCAATAATAAGTCATTTTATGTCTCATGAACCTGATCCAACATTGAATTCAAGGTGCACAAAGTATTTCAGATCTAACCACAAACATAGCTCCTGCAACATAAAATATACTTTAGATAGAAGTATTCCTTAGAAATCCATACACCTTCATGCTTGGCCTTATGATATTCTCCTCCTTATATAGCTTTAGGCCTTTTGTCAATACCTTGGACCAAAACCACTTAGAACCAATACCTTGGACGAAATACCTTGGACCCAAAATACCTTGGGCCAAATACCTCAGACCAAAACCTTAGTTTTCCAATATGTACACTCTTTTCCTTCTGTGGGAGTGCGTGTATACATATACGCTTTTTTTGTTTTATGGACCAGCATGTATACACTGTTTTGACTAAGTGGACCTACGTATACTTCTTAAACTGCTTTACATCAACCTTTTCCTTTACGTTATTTATTCTGATTAGTAGACCTAAGTTCCATCTTCTTGTTCTTCTGTACCAACGTCCTGTTACTTCTGAATAGACCTGTTACACTGTATTTTTCCATATTACTTCTGAAATGATTCCTTTGAAATGTCATGCATTCTGTCACATCTGATATCTCTCCTATAGATTTATCTAGTTAAGTAGATTCATCTAGTTACCATATACAAGTGAGTTGTTCTGCTACAAGTGGGTTTCCATCAAGTACAACACATGTATCATAATGCCAACAATCTCCCCCTTTGGATTTGATGGCAACTAGTTGGTGCTGATTACTGCAAGTTGTAGAAACTGTTAGAGATAACAAGTAACACCAAAATACTCTCCCCCTTTGACATCAAGGGAAAAGGGCGGACCAAGATACTCTCCCACTTTGATATCAATGATAAAGGGCTGACCAAAATGAAAGCTTTCATATTTGAATAGTTGAATATGAACATTGATCATGCTCCCCCTAGGCACATGTTGAATTCTCTGATTAAACTCCCCCTTTGTATATGCCGAGATGCACTATACCATCCATGCTCCCCCTGAGCACATGCAGATTCTACAAATATATATTCTAAAATAATAACATGACTCTATAACTCAACTACGTGAGTATGACCTTCCTATCACCAATGACTCATACATACATCAATCTCCCAACCAAGTGGGGATATACCAAATGTTTATACATGACAGAAATACAAAAAATATTACATCATCCATCCCATGCAAATTGGGGGTACAAATTACATCATTTGTTTGAATATGACTTATTCAAATATATAAGAAGTCATATCACACCCTAGACCTTTACGTGATTTAAATAAAAAATGATATAAATATCTGAAGCCATAGCTGGACTCAACAACCATAATGCCAACAATGCAGAATGCGTGTGAAGGCTAATGCTCCCCCTGAACCTGTGCTACCTGGGCATTGTCAACAAATCATTCCTCAAGGCATTTTTTTCAGTAAGATAAAAATCAATGAGCAAAGCATATCGTCAGACTGTAATCATCAACATCAGACAAATCACCCATATCAAAGTTTGACCCATTTCTTTTCTGTCAGAAAAACATATACACTCCTTCAGCCATAGAAACCCACGTGTATACATGAATAAATTTCATGAAACCCGCCTATAATAACCTTCCTTTGAAAAACTGGATTTAACAGCGGGATGATGCAACAACTACTCCCAACTTTTGTCTGAGATATTCAAATGTTTCTCTAAGTAGTGGTTTAGTGAATATATCAACAACCTGTTCTTTGGAGGGAACATACTCCAATTTGAAATTTTGTTCAAGCACTTGTTCTCGTAGAAAATGGTACTTGGTGGGTATGTGCTTGGTCTTGGAGTGCATGACTAGATTTTTTTGAAATTCTAATGGCACTTGTATTATCACATAGAATGGAGATGGGTGGAGTAAATGTGATCTGAATGTCTTGCAAAGTTTGCATCATCCAAAGTAGTTGTGTGCAGCAAGATGAAACAGCTTCATATTCTGCTTCAGTTGTAGATAAAGCAATCGAACTTTGTTTCTTGCCGAACCAAGACACTAACTGAAAACCCATATAGAATGCACCTCCACTAGTGCTCTTTCGATCATCAACACTTCCTGCCCAATCTGCATCTATATATGCGGGAAGAGTAAGGTCTGTATCTTTAGGATACCATAGTCCAAAGTCCTGAGTTCCTTGAAGATATTTGAAGATTCTTTTGACTTCCTGGAGATGTGATTCCTTTGGATTTGCTTGGAACCTTCCAATAATTCCTACTACATGCATGATGTCAGGCTTGGTACCTATTAGATAAGGCAGACTTCCATCATAGATCTGTAAGTTGGTTGGTTTACTACTAACGATTCATCATTAGAGCTGAGACTGCATCCTATTACCATTGGAGTACATACTGGTTTAGAATCTTCCATCCCGTACTTCTTCAATATCTGCTTGAGATATTTGGTTTGTGAAAGAAAGATACCATATTTTTTTTGCTATACTTGTAGATCAAGAAAATAAGTAAGTTCACCAAGTAAGGACATTTCAAATTCTTGTTGCATTACTGAAGAAAACTTCTGACTCATGGATTCTTCATTGATACCAAAATGATATCATCGGCATAAACAACAATAATTACGAGTTTATCATTTTCAATCTTTGTGTATAAATTGATATTTGCGGAACCTTTTGTGAAACCTTGTTGTTGTAGATATTTATCAAAGGCGGTAATACCAAGCCCTTGGAGCCTATTTCAGACCATAGAGAGCCTTTTGAGCTTGCATATGAGTTTTGCATCATTTCCAAGAATGAATCCTTTTGGTTTTTTAATATACACTTCTTCTTCTAAATCTCCATTAAGGAAAGTTGATTTTACATCTATTTGATATCTTTGAATTTTTGAAAACTAGAAAGGGCGAGAAACATCCTTATAGCTTCAAGTCTGGTAACATATGCAAAGTTTTCTTCAAAATCTATAACTTCTTGTTGAGCATACCCTTTACAAACAAGTCTTGCCTTGTTTCTAATAACTTCTCCATTTTCATTCAGCTTATTCTTAAATATCCATTTTGTTCCTATAACATTTTTATCATGAGGTCTAGGAACTAATTCCCAAGTATCATTTTTTTCAATTTGGTCTAATTCTTCATCCATGGCCTTGACCCAACATTCATCTTTGCATGCTTCATGTACATGCTAAGGTTCTGTGGAGGACAGTAATGTGAGATAGCTTGAGTTCCCTGTAAGAGTTCTTCTTGTCTGTACTTCAGACCCTTTTTCTCCTAGAATTTGAGATTCTAGATGATTCTTTTGAACATACCTTGATGGAGTCTTTTCCCTGTCTGTTGTATCTTCTTCTGATGCTTCATTAGTTTATTTTTCAATATCATTTTGATTTGATGTGGGAAAGCATTCCCCATCTTCCTCATTGTCATGTTCCTCTATTGATTTCATCTGTTCCATATTTTTGCATGCTTCATCAAATACAACATCAATGCTTTCAAGAATTTTCCGAAGTCTTTTATTTTAACATTTGTATCCTTTACTTCTAGAACAATAACTAAGAAGAATACCTTCGTCTGCTGTAGGTTCAAACTTACCAGGTTTTCCATCAATCCTTTTGATAAAACATTTGCTTCCAAAAACTCTAAATTGTTTTACAGTAGGAGGCTTACCATACCAAAGTTCATGTGGAGTTTGATTGCTATTTACCCGAACATTTGCTTTGTTGAGAATAGTCACGACAGCAAATGTAGCTTCACCCCAGAAGGTTGCAGGAGTTCCAGGTTCATCTAGCATAACTCGAGCCATTTTTCGAACTGATCTATTCATCCTTTCTACCACACCATTTTGCTGAAGAGTTCTTGCGATGGATAATTGCTTTTTATTCCATGTTGTTCACAAAAGTCTAAGAATTCATCTAATATGAATTCTCCCCCTCGATCAGATCTGAGACATTTGATTTTTCGATCTGATTCATTTTCAACTAAAGCTTTGAAGGCTTTAAACTTTTCAAATGCTTCATCTTTATGTTTTAGAAGACCTATCCAACACATCCTGGAAAAATCATCAATAAACAAAATAAAATATTCTTCTCCACATGGTGACTTTTTCCTTGTTGGTCCACATAAATCAGTATGGATGAGTTCAAGAGGTTTATTTGCTGACCCTTCCTTTTTAATGAAGTGAACTATGGTTTGCTTACCAATTTGACATGGTTTGCATATGGTATTTTCTGGGATGTTGATATCTGGAAGATCATGAACTGCCTTGGGCCTGCATGCTTTTCTTATTTGAGAAAAGCTTAGATGTCCCAATCTGCTATGCCACAACTAGTTTTCATCTGTTTTGCTTAGATAGCATTGTTGTTCTCCTCCTTTGAATATGTATAAGTTGTTTGGAGTTCTTGTACCTTTGATCACGGTATTTCCTGTATCAAGTTCACGAATGACGCATCCGTTTGATCGAAACACCACTTCATTTCCTTGATCACACATTTGACTGACACTCAACATGTTATGCTTTAAACCATCTACATACATGACATTTCCAACTTTCACCTTTTCTCTCAAGAAAACAGAACCTTTACCTTTAATGACAGCTAGAATGTCATTTCCAAATGAGACATTCTTTTCTTTTTCTGAAGTATTATACGAATGAAGTTTCTCTTTATCACTTGTCATGTGTTTGGAGCATCCACTGTCTATGTACCACTGATTTTCTTATCCTTTTGCATACAAAGTTATACCACATCTTTCTGATTCAGATTCCTTCCTTCTCCATATCTTGGGATTTAATGGAGTTTGCTCCTTTTGAAATGTTGGCCGAAATTTTCTCCCACATTCAGATTCTTCATGACCAAATTTGTTACAAATCGAGCATTCTATTTCATTTTCAAGAGGAGAAAAGTTATTATAGGAACTTTTCTTGATTCCTGTTGTACTTCTTTGATTTCGTGCTTCTCTAGTCATGATAGTTTTGTAAGCAACACCTTGAGCAGCCTTGTGTCCAAAGTTATGACATGAAAAGCATTGCCCATTAAAGAAGTTTTTGCGATCATAGAATCTTTTGACATTGTTTACCTTTTGGTTGCATCTTCTACTGATATTAATTGTTAGATTAAATTGAGTATGATTTACCTGATGAGTAGTTCTAAGCCTTTTCTGACCATTGACATGTTGTTCATTCATCTTTGTTGCGTCAAGATAGCTTCTGGTGGAGGATGACGACTTCTATGAATGAGATGATTCTTCAGTATATCCAAGACTTGTCTTTATCAGAGGAGAAGACTGAACTTTGATAATTTCATTTAAAGTTTCCGATCCTTTAGCAAATCTAAGATTGAGAGATTTTGTCTTCTCAAGATCTTTTCTTAGACCCACAATTTCACATTCTAGATTTTCATTGTGCTTTTCTATTTTAGCAAGTTGGTGTGTCAAAGTATCTATGATCATATTCTTTTCTTCTAAACATATTTTGAGTTTAGTGATTTCTTCAAGAAAATATTCCTCTTCTAATGCATCCATAAAATCATCATTATCATAGGCCATGAGAAGTATATAATCTTGTTCAGTGTCATATTCATCACTATTAGATAAACCATCACTATCTTCATGCGTATAGTAACTCCTTCTATTCACAACCTGTTTTCTATTTCCTTTTGCAAATTCCTTCCCTTTTTCATATTTATATTTATGAGGACATTTGGTAGCATAGTGACCAACTCTACCACAAGCAAAGAATTTGAAAGGTAGCTTACCTCTGAATCTTCCAGAACCCCATTGAAGCTTCTTGACAAAATTTACCTCATCTTCTTCTTCTAAAATGTGTCCTGATTCATGGTTCTCTTCCTTTTCTTTTCCTTTTGCTGATGATTTAAATGTGGCTTCTCTCATATCTGGTGGACCTTCTTTTCTCATTTCAAAGGTAGTTAGGATTCCATGGAGTTGAGTCACTGTAACAATTTGAAGATCCTATTTTTCTTCTATGGCAGACACTTTTGACTCAAATTTAAAAGACAAAGATCTCAAAATTTTCTCCACTAATGTAGCTTCCTTTATCTCTTCACCCAGATTCTTCATACAATTAACAATCTCATCTATACGTAAGAAGTAACTAGCAATACTCTCATCACTATGCATCTTAAGAGTTTCATATTGAATTCTGAGAGTTTGAAGCTTAGCACGTTTTACCTGAGAGTCTCCTTCATAGCTTTGAATGATTTTGTCCCATATTTCTATGGTTGTCTTGAGTTGCATGACTTTGACAAATTCTGATTCTGACAAACTTCCCAATAATATATTGAAAACTTTGGCATTGGTTTCGTATAACCTCTTACCTGCAGAATCTATAGGAATTACTACTGGAAATTGATATCCTCCTTCTACAATTGTAGGTTTTAACCCCGTACAGAAATTACCTGCATACGAATTCTAAAACACAGAAAATAAAAAATTCGAGAGCATAATGCATAAAACACATATACACAGAGATTTGCCCCTGGATCCCAAAACCGGGACTACCAGCTTGATTTTTCATTATGTTCCTTTCAATGTTACAATACATATTTATACATCCCATCGCATCCAATACCATGGACCGAAAACCATCGCATCCAATACCATGGACCGAAAACCATCGCATCCAAAACCATGTGTGAAAATCATGCACAAAACCACAGGTAGGTCTGCCCAACCTAATATAGGGTCAAAAAAAACATTTCCGAGGCGTTGCCCTGGACCCCATAGAGGGGGGTTACCTACACCTCTCAAACCCTCTGTGACCCCCCCACTACGCAATCGACACAACGAAGGGGGGGTCTCCGCCCCCCCTCTAACCCCCCAGTTAACTACGTGGGCTAGTCGTGGAAAGAATATAACACAACCAACATTCTCCCACTTGTTGTTTTCTTTCCACAAGGGGCCATAAGAGAGCTTAGTCAATTATCCAGCCCTGCAATGCCCATTGTTTCTCTACACCAAGAGAACTTCTCAGAGCTCACAGATTTTGTCAATGCATCTACAATTTTCTTCAAGTGTCCACCCTTACTAGCAACACCTTTTTGTCTTCTATCATATCCCTCACAAAGTGATACTGAACATAAATGTGCTTTGTTCTTTGAATGATAAGCAGGGTTCTTTGCCAAGAAAATTGCACTTTGGCTGTCACAGTCTATCCTTATAGCTCCCTGTCCTAACCCCATACTTGAACACAATCTCTGCAACCAAACTGCTTCCTTGCTTGCATGAGTGGCTGCCATGTATTCTGCCTCTGTAGTTGATAGTGCCACTACAGATTGTTTCTTACTCATCAACTGACTGCACCTCCAAATAGGTTAAACACATACCCACTTGTAGATCTTCTCTGATCCAGATCTCTAGCCCAGTCTGCATCAACAAAGCCATGAATATCCAACACTCTGTCAATCCTGGGTCTTCCTTGATGCACAAACCTATTCCACTCGTGCACGCAAATGCCTGAAACCGTTCACTGCTGTCCAGTGCTCTTCCCTAGTTTTACATAACCTGCTCAATACTCCACTGCATGTGCAATGTTTGGTCTAGTACAGACCATTGCATACATCAAGCTACCGACTGCACTTGCATATGGAACACGGGACATGTCCTCTTCCTCTTCTTGTGTCTTGGGACACTGTTCAGCAGATAACCTCACGCCTATAGGAATAGGAACCTTCATCGGTTTACTATCCTGAATATTAAACCTCTGCAGTATTGTCTCGACATACTTCCTCTGGTTTAACCAGAGCTTCCTCTT